>OW443296.2:0-15000 GCA_937001585.2 Brachylomia viminalis
TAACCTAACCTAACCTAACCTAACCTAACCTAACCTAACCTAACCTAACCTAACCTAACCTAACCTAACCTAACCTAACCTAACCTAACCTAACCTAACCTAACCTAACCTAACCTAACCTAACCTAACCTAACCTAACCTAACCTAACCTAACCTAACCTAACCTAACCTAACCTAACCTAACCTAACCTAACCTAACCTAACCTAACATAACCTAACCTAACCTAACCTAACCTAACCTAACCTAACCTAACCTAACCTAACCTAACCTAACCTAACCTAACCTAACCTAACCTAACCTAACCTAACCTAACCTAACCTAACCTAACCTAACCTAACCTAACCTAACCTAACCTAACCTAACCTAACCTAACCTAACCTAACCTAACCTAACCTAACCTAACCTAACCTAACCTAACCTAACCTAACCTAACCTAACCTAACCTAACCTAACCTAACCTAACCTAACCTAACCTAACCTAACCTAACCTAACCTAACCTAACCTAACCTAACCTAACCTAACCTAACCTAACCTAACCTAACCTAACCTAACCTAACCTAACCTAACCTAACCTAACCTAACCTAACCTAACCTAACCTAACCTAACCTAACCTAACCTAACCTAACCTAACCTAACCTAACCTAACCTAACCTAACCTAACCTAACCTAACCTAACCTAACCTAACCTAACCTAACCTAACCTAACCTAACCTAACCTAACCTAACCTAACCTAACCTAACCTAACCTAACCTAACCTAACCTAACCTAACCTAACCTAACCTAACCTAACCTAACCTAACCTAACCTAACCTAACCTAACCTAACCTAACCTAACCTAACCTAACCTAACCTAACCTAACCTAACCTAACCTAACCTAACCTAACCTAACCTAACCTAACCTAACCTAACCTAACCTAACCTAACCTAACCTAACCTAACCTAACCTAACCTAACCTAACCTAACCTAACCTAACCTAACCTAACCTAACCTAACCTAACCTAACCTAACCTAACCTAACCTAACCTAACCTAACCTAACCTAACCTAACCTAACCTAACCTAACCTAACCTAACCTAACCTAACCTAACCTAACCTAACCTAACCTAACCTAACCTAACCTAACCTAACCTAACCTAACCTAACCTAACCTAACCTAACCTAACCTAACCTAACCTAACCTAACCTAACCTAACCTAACCTAACCTAACCTAACCTAACCTAACCTAACCTAACCTAACCTAACCTAACCTAACCTAACCTAACCTAACCTAACCTAACCTAACCTAACCTAACCTAACCTAACCTAACCTAACCTAACCTAACCTAACCTAACCTAACCTAACCTAACCTAACCTAACCTAACCTAACCTAACCTAACCTAACCTAACCTAACCTAACCTAACCTAACCTAACCTAACCTAACCTAACCTAACCTAACCTAACCTAACCTAACCTAACCTAACCTAACCTAACCTAACCTAACCTAACCTAACCTAACCTAACCTAACCTAACCTAACCTAACCTAACCTAACCTAACCTAACCTAACCTAACCTAACCTAACCTAACCTAACCTAACCTAACCTAACCTAACCTAACCTAACCTAACCTAACCTAACCTAACCTAACCTAACCTAACCTAACCTAACCTAACCTAACCTAACCTAACCTAACCTAACCTAACCTAACCTAACCTAACCTAACCTAACCTAACCTAACCTAACCTAACCTAACCTAACCTAACCTAACCTAACCTAACCTAACCTAACCTAACCTAACCTAACCTAACCTAACCTAACCTAACCTAACCTAACCTAACCTAACCTAACCTAACCTAACCTAACCTAACCTAACCTAACCTAACCTAACCTAACCTAACCTAACCTAACCTAACCTAACCTAACCTAACCTAACCTAACCTAACCTAACCTAACCTAACCTAACCTAACCTAACCTAACCTAACCTAACCTAACCTAACCTAACCTAACCTAACCTAACCTAACCTAACCTAACCTAACCTAACCTAACCTAACCTAACCTAACCTAACCTAACCTAACCTAACCTAACCTAACCTAACCTAACCTAACCTAACCTAACCTAACCTAACCTAACCTAACCTAACCTAACCTAACCTAACCTAACCTAACCTAACCTAACCTAACCTAACCTAACCTAACCTAACCTAACCTAACCTAACCTAACCTAACCTAACCTAACCTAACCTAACCTAACCTAACCTAACCTAACCTAACCTAACCTAACCTAACCTAACCTAACCTAACCTAACCTAACCTAACCTAACCTAACCTAACCTAACCTAACCTAACCTAACCTAACCTAACCTAACCTAACCTAACCTAACCTAACCTAACCTAACCTAACCTAACCTAACCTAACCTAACCTAACCTAACCTAACCTAACCTAACCTAACCTAACCTAACCTAACCTAACCTAACCTAACCTAACCTAACCTAACCTAACCTAACCTAACCTAACCTAACCTAACCTAACCTAACCTAACCTAACCTAACCTAACCTAACCTAACCTAACCTAACCTAACCTAACCTAACCTAACCTAACCTAACCTAACCTAACCTAACCTAACCTAACCTAACCTAACCTAACCTAACCTAACCTAACCTAACCTAACCTAACCTAACCTAACCTAACCTAACCTAACCTAACCTAACCTAACCTAACCTAACCTAACCTAACCTAACCTAACCTAACCTAACCTAACCTAACCTAACCTAACCTAACCTAACCTAACCTAACCTAACCTAACCTAACCTAACCTAACCTAACCTAACCTAACCTAACCTAACCTAACCTAACCTAACCTAACCTAACCTAACCTAACCTAACCTAACCTAACCTAACCTAACCTAACCTAACCTAACCTAACCTAACCTAACCTAACCTAACCTAACCTAACCTAACCTAACCTAACCTAACCTAACCTAACCTAACCTAACCTAACCTAACCTAACCTAACCTAACCTAACCTAACCTAACCTAACCTAACCTAACCTAACCTAACCTAACCTAACCTAACCTAACCTAACCTAACCTAACCTAACCTAACCTAACCTAACCTAACCTAACCTAACCTAACCTAACCTAACCTAACCTAACCTAACCTAACCTAACCTAACCTAACCTAACCTAACCTAACCTAACCTAACCTAACCTAACCTAACCTAACCTAACCTAACCTAACCTAACCTAACCTAACCTAACCTAACCTAACCTAACCTAACCTAACCTAACCTAACCTAACCTAACCTAACCTAACCTAACCTAACCTAACCTAACCTAACCTAACCTAACCTAACCTAACCTAACCTAACCTAACCTAACCTAACCTAACCTAACCTAACCTAACCTAACCTAACCTAACCTAACCTAACCTAACCTAACCTAACCTAACCTAACCTAACCTAACCTAACCTAACCTAACCTAACCTAACCTAACCTAACCTAACCTAACCTAACCTAACCTAACCTAACCTAACCTAACCTAACCTAACCTAACCTAACCTAACCTAACCTAACCTAACCTAACCTAACCTAACCTAACCTAACCTAACCTAACCTAACCTAACCTAACCTAACCTAACCTAACCTAACCTAACCTAACCTAACCTAACCTAACCTAACCTAACCTAACCTAACCTAACCTAACCTAACCTAACCTAACCTAACCTAACCTAACCTAACCTAACCTAACCTAACCTAACCTAACCTAACCTAACCTAACCTAACCTAACCTAACCTAACCTAACCTAACCTAACCTAACCTAACCTAACCTAACCTAACCTAACCTAACCTAACCTAACCTAACCTAACCTAACCTAACCTAACCTAACCTAACCTAACCTAACCTAACCTAACCTAACCTAACCTAACCTAACCTAACCTAACCTAACCTAACCTAACCTAACCTAACCTAACCTAACCTAACCTAACCTAACCTAACCTAACCTAACCTAACCTAACCTAACCTAACCTAACCTAACCTAACCTAACCTAACCTAACCTAACCTAACCTAACCTAACCTAACCTAACCTAACCTAACCTAACCTAACCTAACCTAACCTAACCTAACCTAACCTAACCTAACCTAACCTAACCTAACCTAACCTAACCTAACCTAACCTAACCTAACCTAACCTAACCTAACCTAACCTAACCTAACCTAACCTAACCTAACCTAACCTAACCTAACCTAACCTAACCTAACCTAACCTAACCTAACCTAACCTAACCTAACCTAACCTAACCTAACCTAACCTAACCTAACCTAACCTAACCTAACCTAACCTAACCTAACCTAACCTAACCTAACCTAACCTAACCTAACCTAACCTAACCTAACCTAACCTAACCTAACCTAACCTAACCTAACCTAACCTAACCTAACCTAACCTAACCTAACCTAACCTAACCTAACCTAACCTAACCTAACCTAACCTAACCTAACCTAACCTAACCTAACCTAACCTAACCTAACCTAACCTAACCTAACCTAACCTAACCTAACCTAACCTAACCTAACCTAACCTAACCTAACCTAACCTAACCTAACCTAACCTAACCTAACCTAACCTAACCTAACCTAACCTAACCTAACCTAACCTAACCTAACCTAACCTAACCTAACCTAACCTAACCTAACCTAACCTAACCTAACCTAACCTAACCTAACCTAACCTAACCTAACCTAACCTAACCTAACCTAACCTAACCTAACCTAACCTAACCTAACCTAACCTAACCTAACCTAACCTAACCTAACCTAACCTAACCTAACCTAACCTAACCTAACCTAACCTAACCTAACCTAACCTAACCTAACCTAACCTAACCTAACCTAACCTAACCTAACCTAACCTAACCTAACCTAACCTAACCTAACCTAACCTAACCTAACCTAACCTAACCTAACCTAACCTAACCTAACCTAACCTAACCTAACCTAACCTAACCTAACCTAACCTAACCTAACCTAACCTAACCTAACCTAACCTAACCTAACCTAACCTAACCTAACCTAACCTAACCTAACCTAACCTAACCTAACCTAACCTAACCTAACCTAACCTAACCTAACCTAACCTAACCTAACCTAACCTAACCTAACCTAACCTAACCTAACCTAACCTAACCTAACCTAACCTAACCTAACCTAACCTAACCTAACCTAACCTAACCTAACCTAACCTAACCTAACCTAACCTAACCTAACCTAACCTAACCTAACCTAACCTAACCTAACCTAACCTAACCTAACCTAACCTAACCTAACCTAACCTAACCTAACCTAACCTAACCTAACCTAACCTAACCTAACCTAACCTAACCTAACCTAACCTAACCTAACCTAACCTAACCTAACCTAACCTAACCTAACCTAACCTAACCTAACCTAACCTAACCTAACCTAACCTAACCTAACCTAACCTAACCTAACCTAACCTAACCTAACCTAACCTAACCTAACCTAACCTAACCTAACCTAACCTAACCTAACCTAACCTAACCTAACCTAACCTAACCTAACCTAACCTAACCTAACCTAACCTAACCTAACCTAACCTAACCTAACCTAACCTAACCTAACCTAACCTAACCTAACCTAACCTAACCTAACCTAACCTAACCTAACCTAACCTAACCTAACCTAACCTAACCTAACCTAACCTAACCTAACCTAACCTAACCTAACCTAACCTAACCTAACCTAACCTAACCTAACCTAACCTAACCTAACCTAACCTAACCTAACCTAACCTAACCTAACCTAACCTAACCTAACCTAACCTAACCTAACCTAACCTAACCTAACCTAACCTAACCTAACCTAACCTAACCTAACCTAACCTAACCTAACCTAACCTAACCTAACCTAACCTAACCTAACCTAACCTAACCTAACCTAACCTAACCTAACCTAACCTAACCTAACCTAACCTAACCTAACCTAACCTAACCTAACCTAACCTAACCTAACCTAACCTAACCTAACCTAACCTAACCTAACCTAACCTAACCTAACCTAACCTAACCTAACCTAACCTAACCTAACCTAACCTAACCTAACCTAACCTAACCTAACCTAACCTAACCTAACCTAACCTAACCTAACCTAACCTAACCTAACCTAACCTAACCTAACCTAACCTAACCTAACCTAACCTAACCTAACCTAACCTAACCTAACCTAACCTAACCTAACCTAACCTAACCTAACCTAACCTAACCTAACCTAACCTAACCTAACCTAACCTAACCTAACCTAACCTAACCTAACCTAACCTAACCTAACCTAACCTAACCTAACCTAACCTAACCTAACCTAACCTAACCTAACCTAACCTAACCTAACCTAACCTAACCTAACCTAACCTAACCTAACCTAACCTAACCTAACCTAACCTAACCTAACCTAACCTAACCTAACCTAACCTAACCTAACCTAACCTAACCTAACCTAACCTAACCTAACCTAACCTAACCTAACCTAACCTAACCTAACCTAACCTAACCTAACCTAACCTAACCTAACCTAACCTAACCTAACCTAACCTAACCTAACCTAACCTAACCTAACCTAACCTAACCTAACCTAACCTAACCTAACCTAACCTAACCTAACCTAACCTAACCTAACCTAACCTAACCTAACCTAACCTAACCTAACCTAACCTAACCTAACCTAACCTAACCTAACCTAACCTAACCTAACCTAACCTAACCTAACCTAACCTAACCTAACCTAACCTAACCTAACCTAACCTAACCTAACCTAACCTAACCTAACCTAACCTAACCTAACCTAACCTAACCTAACCTAACCTAACCTAACCTAACCTAACCTAACCTAACCTAACCTAACCTAACCTAACCTAACCTAACCTAACCTAACCTAACCTAACCTAACCTAACCTAACCTAACCTAACCTAACCTAACCTAACCTAACCTAACCTAACCTAACCTAACCTAACCTAACCTAACCTAACCTAACCTAACCTAACCTAACCTAACCTAACCTAACCTAACCTAACCTAACCTAACCTAACCTAACCTAACCTAACCTAACCTAACCTAACCTAACCTAACCTAACCTAACCTAACCTAACCTAACCTAACCTAACCTAACCTAACCTAACCTAACCTAACCTAACCTAACCTAACCTAACCTAACCTAACCTAACCTAACCTAACCTAACCTAACCTAACCTAACCTAACCTAACCTAACCTAACCTAACCTAACCTAACCTAACCTAACCTAACCTAACCTAACCTAACCTAACCTAACCTAACCTAACCTAACCTAACCTAACCTAACCTAACCTAACCTAACCTAACCTAACCTAACCTAACCTAACCTAACCTAACCTAACCTAACCTAACCTAACCTAACCTAACCTAACCTAACCTAACCTAACCTAACCTAACCTAACCTAACCTAACCTAACCTAACCTAACCTAACCTAACCTAACCTAACCTAACCTAACCTAACCTAACCTAACCTAACCTAACCTAACCTAACCTAACCTAACCTAACCTAACCTAACCTAACCTAACCTAACCTAACCTAACCTAACCTAACCTAACCTAACCTAACCTAACCTAACCTAACCTAACCTAACCTAACCTAACCTAACCTAACCTAACCTAACCTAACCTAACCTAACCTAACCTAACCTAACCTAACCTAACCTAACCTAACCTAACCTAACCTAACCTAACCTAACCTAACCTAACCTAACCTAACCTAACCTAACCTAACCTAACCTAACCTAACCTAACCTAACCTAACCTAACCTAACCTAACCTAACCTAACCTAACCTAACCTAACCTAACCTAACCTAACCTAACCTAACCTAACCTAACCTAACCTAACCTAACCTAACCTAACCTAACCTAACCTAACCTAACCTAACCTAACCTAACCTAACCTAACCTAACCTAACCTAACCTAACCTAACCTAACCTAACCTAACCTAACCTAACCTAACCTAACCTAACCTAACCGAGTTCCCCCCCAGCCTCCGTGTGGGTCGGATCGTTTTTAAAGCCGCTCCGTAGTTAAAAATTCAAAAAAGTGGTCAAAAGTGGTCGAATATTAATCATTTTGGTGTCTGCGAGTGCGTAATTGTGCAGGCTATACGCCCCAGTGAATGTCAGTAACCGGATTTCAGTGAATCTTGGTTTACACCTGAAAAACCTCTAATTTTGGAGGTTAAAGTCAAAGGAGAAACTTTCAAGTGCAAACGCTGCTCGAACGAGATCGTCGACCCCCCTTTTTTATTTGAGAAAAAGGTGGGCGTCGCCCCCGCACACCATCCTGAACACCTGGAAACACCAAAAACCCGGAGTTTCAGCTTTTAGGCTGAAAATACTAAAAACCACGTGGCCTGAAAATTTGGAAGGAGCAGAGCTAGACACCTGGAATTTTGCAGCCAACATCTCTAGCTGCAACCCAGACGGTATTTGGAGGAAATTTTAATTTTATTACCACGCCTGATTTTTAAGAAGAGTTACAATTTCAAAAATTCTGACCTTAATATCTTCGGTCCTGAGCAAGATTTCAAAAATTTTCAACTGCAGCCTGTTGCGCGCTCATCAAAACACTAGAGATTTTAAGTTTTAGATTTTTAACATTAACGGTTTTTAAGTTATACAAAATTTTTCAGGAAAATCATATTTTCAAAATTTTTTCATACTTGTCCTCGGTTTTTAAAACTTCTATTATCCGCATCTTGTAGCTCTTAATTTTATGTAATTTTAGCATATTTTTTCAAAATTTTTCGTTCAATAGTTTTAAAGTTATTGAATTTTATATGATTTGTGTACATAATTCAGGATTAATAGGAAATACCCACTTTTTTATGTTTTTATACTGTTTAAATACCCTGTCCGGAATTACATAAGCCCAAACTTGGGCCCTATAGCACCGCATTTGGCTATTTTGACAAAGACACACCATATGGTCTTTTTGGTTAAAATTTTTAGACTGAGATAGCTCGGCAACCGTTGATCCGATTTTCTTCGTGTTTCCACTCGGGCTGGTGGCGTACCGCCGACTTTAGGATAGGACTATTTTCAGGCCATTTCAGGCCTGAAAGTTTTTTGTCGCTGAAACTGCTTTCAGGTCATACCTGAAGTGACGCCGAGCTGCAGGTCCAAAACCCCGTCTTTCTGTGACGTAGGGTTCCAAAGATACGGACATTTTAGTACGACTTTTGACAGATCGGCGGCCATTTTGTTCAACTTCAAACCACTGTAACTCCTAAACCGGTGGTCGTGGAAAGAAGCGGTTTTTGACGTTGCAGTCAGGAACCCGCCGACATACTTCCCCCGCGATTTCAGGCGGTTTGGAGCTGAAAAATTTCGGGACCCTGAAAGTAGTTTCAGCGGACAGCGGAGCTCAGGCTGAGTTGGGAGAGCCCAAACTCGGGGGGTTTGCGGCCTTCCGGAGGGAAGTTATCCACTGTCAAAGTTAAGATTTGACAGGACCGCGGCCATCTTTGATTTTTTCAATCGATCATAGCTTCCCAACGGAAAGTCGTAGAGGGCCGGGGTTTTCGCTGATAATATCAGTAGGACATAGTGTTTAAGATAGGACAGCTTTCAGGCGTTTTCAGCGGGTTAAAGATTTTCAGCCTGAAAACCGGTCCAGTGGGTTGGTCTTGCCGAGCCAAGTTCGGAAAGCCCAAACATCGGGGTTTTTGGACCATTGGTTCCGGAGATATCCTCTTGTAACCTGTTTGGTTAATATTTTTGGAAAATAACCAAATTTTTCAAGTTGGGATATCTCCGAAACCCCTTGGAGTAACCATATCGAGCTTGGGCTCATCTAAGAGGGCTCGGCGGGAGCTATCCACTGGACTCGACGGATCGACTCTACATAGAGTCCTTCCAAAAATCGCTCTTCATTTGGGGGTCCTTTGACATAAGAAAAACTTTTTTCGACTCTTCGACCTTCACTGTTTTGACCCGCTCTTTTGAGCGAAGGACCGCCACTCTACATAGAGGTGGACCTGCCGAAGATCCATTAAACAGAGGCATATTGCTTTTTAATTACTTCATTTTATTTTTTTTTTACATTTTGTCTTACATTTTACCTTACTTTCCTGTGTTTAGACTGTTTTTTGAACCCGCTCTTTTGAGCTAAGGCTGGACCAGCCGAGGATTTTGAAATCCGGAGCATATTTTGTATTTTACTTTGTTTATGTACCTTATCTTCTACAAATTTTTGCAATCTTGGCTTATACAGTTATAATATTGTGTTATTACGAAGGCTATATTGAGCCCGACCGCAACTTGTCTCTTTTTACGACCGTAGTTGACTGGTACTTATTCCTAAGTTTTCTTGTTTCGTTTTTTTTGTTTGTTTTACTGTATTTTTTATTATTTTTATTAGACTGCACACATTTTTACACTGTGTGTAGACCACGTTGATTTTTATATACACTATTGTGTTTTTTATACCATTACCTGACGCACTCCCCTGACAATGTTTGCCAGAACACCAACGAAACCCGTTGAAGAAAAGGTGGTACAAAAATCACCTCCTAGGACACAAACACTCGTATCCAAAAGTTCTCCACCAAAGACGCAAACACTTTCGTCCAACGCCAGACGCAGCGACGAGAACTTGGAAGCTGCGGCGTCGGCATCACTCCACCTGACTCCAGTCACTGGCAAGACAGAGGCCCAAATTTCACCGAGACAGGTTCTGCCAACTCGGTTAACTCGCTTGGCTGAAGCAAAAGCTAACGTCATAAAGGCCAAGACGAATATAAACAACTCGCGGAACTTAAGGGGAGACATAAAAGCCAATGCACTGGAGGCAGTGGACCAGCTTTTCCAGATAATAAAAGAGGCTGACGCAGAAATAAAAAAGCTAAATAAGACAGGGGAGACATCTACATCGGAAACATCTCTGACAACACCAAACGAGATGATAGAAAAAGGGTCCCCCGAAGCCAACAGTCAGATCATCAGACACTTGGAAGAGCAAAGCCGGCTACTCTTAGAAAACGGCAAAAAATTAGACGGCCTGAAAGAAAAGATGGAAGAGCAGCATAAACAGTTGCTGAACACCAAAACGTATGCCGAGACAACGGCGGCCCGATCCACCACACACCCACCTCCGCTGAATGCTCTGCACTCGGTAGTTGTCTCGTCCCAGGACGAGAATGACACAGGAGACCAAGTCCTCACAAAAATTAGAGAGGCGGTGAACGCCAAGGAAGGATGGGTCAGGGTGGAGAGGACCCGCAAAGGCAAAGACAGAAAGGTCATCATGAGCTGTCACACGGACGAAGACAGACAGAAGGTGAGACAGAGGCTCGAGAATTCCGGCAAAAGCTTGGTCGTGGAAGAAGTCAAGAACCGAGACCCTCTCCTGAAGCTCGCCGACGTTCTTACAGTAAACTCTGATGAGGACGTCATCAGGGCATTCAGGAACCAAAACCGGGGCATCTTCCACGATCTGAAGGAGAATGATGATAGACTTGAAATCAAGTACAGAGGCAAAGCACGTAATCCGCACACTAGCCACATTGTCCTGAGCGTATCTCCGGCCATTTGGAAAAGGGCGACCGACGCTGGAGCTGTCTATATCGACCTCCAACGCATCCGGGTGTGGGACCAGTCACCACTGGTCCAATGCTCGAGGTGCCTTGGATATGGCCACAGTAAAAGGTTCTGCACAGCATCAGCAGACCTATGTAGCCACTGCGGAGGACCGCACCTTAGGGCGCAATGCACAGAATGGCTGGCAGGAGGTGAACCCTCTTGCAGAAACTGCACAGCGGCCAAGATGGATCGCAACGACCATAATGCCTTCAGCCAAGAATGCCCCATACGCAGGAAGCGCGACGCTATAGCTCGCATGTCGGTCGCGTACTGCTAAGGGCGCCCAGGAGAACAACGGCAACCCAAACCCCTACAGAATAGTACAGGCCAACCTCCAGCGAAAAAGACTGGCGACCAACGAGCTCCTGACCGAAGCGAACAAGCGCGGGGTCGCCATTGCTCTCCTACAGGAACCATACGTCGGCGGAGCTAGAGTAATGAGGAGTCATAGAGGCGTTCGGGTCTTCCAGAGCACTGACACCGGAGACGGGACTGTTAAGGCCGCAATAGCGGTCTTCGACAAAGACCTCATCGTCGAACAGTACCCTAAACTCACCACGAACAACATCACCGTGGTGGGGATCCGAACCAGTGCCTGGAGGATCACACTAGTCTCCTTCTACTTCGAGCCAGACCAGCCAATCGGACCATACCTCGAGCACCTCAAACGCGTAAAGGATGAGATGGGTCCCGGGAGATTGATTCTTGGAGGAGACGCAAATGCCAAGAGTACCTGGTGGGGAAGCCTGTCCATTGATCACAGAGGCGAAGAAGTGTCCGGAGTCCTCGATGAGCTTGACCTGAACATACTGAACAGAGGGGAAATTCCGACCTTCGACACGACCAGAGGGGGGATAAGATACTGTAGTCACGTCGACATAACAGTATGCTCGACAGATATCTTGGACCTAGTGGACGACTGGAGGGTAGACGAGGGCCTCACGAGCTCGGATCACAACGGCATTGTCTTTAACATTAAATTAAAAAGGTCAAAAGGCATACAAATTAACCGAACAACTAGGCTTTTCAATACTAAAAAAGCGAATTGGCCCGAGTTTCGTGAGAAAATCGGCCAATTACTGCAAGCAAAAAATATTAACAAAATTGAAATAGACAACTTAAATACGGCCGAACAACTTAATGCAATAATAAATCACTACACCAACATAATAAAAGACGCATGCACTTCAACAATGCCTATTAAGAAAAGTAATGAAGTGTTCACTTTGCCGTGGTGGTCCGAGAAACTCGAGAGGATGAAAAAAGAGGTCACTACCTATAAACGCAGAGTTAGATGTGCTGCACCACTCCGCAGAGCGAAGGTCGTCGAAGAGTACCTGAAAAAGAAAGTTGAGTATGAGACGGAAGCAGCCAAGGATGAAACCGCGAGCTGGAAGGACTTCTGTTCAAGACAGGATAGAGAAGGGGTTTGGGAAGGCATTTACCGGGTAATAGGAAGGACCAAGGGAAGAGGAGAGGATCAGCCACTAGCGAAGGATGGGGAGGTTCAGGACGCAAAAGGCTCAGTGGAACTGTTGGCGAAAACCTTTTATCCGGAGGACCACGCAGACACCGACAGCACCTGCCACAGTCTTACTAGAGAAAAGGCCGAGGCCGTGAATGCTGGAGGGCAAGGTGAACCATGTGAGCCACCATTCACGATGGCTGAACTGATGGCAGCGTGTGAGTCTTTTAATGCCAAAAAAGCACCAGGAGCAGACGGTTTTACTGCCGACATTTGTTGCCAAGCCACTAGAGGCGCCCCGGAAGTAGTCCTGGCTCTTCTGAATGGCTGCTTGAGGACCCACCTCTTCCCTGAAATTTGGAAAGAAGCTACGGTAATAATTTTGAGGAAGCCTGGTAAATCGGATTACAGCTCCCCAAAAGCGTACAGACCCATCGGCCTATTACCAATTTTCGGAAAAATCTATGAGAAGATGTTGGTGGCCCGCCTCAAGTTTCATCTGATCCCCAGGATGAGTACTCGCCAGTATGGATTCATGCCCCAGAGAAGCACTGAGGACTCCCTCTATGCACTGATGCATCACATACGCGCCAAGCTGTTACTAAAGAAAATAGTAGTACTGGTATCATTGGACATAGAGGGAGCCTTCGACAGCGCGTGGTGGCCAGCCATAAGAGTCCGCCTGGCTGAGGAACAGTGTCCAGTCGGCTTGAGGAGGGTCATCAGCAGCTATCTCGAAAACCGAAAGGTCAGGGTCAGGTACGCAGGTGAAGAGTTTTGCAAGGCCACAAACAAGGGTTGTGTCCAGGGATCTATCGCGGGACCGATACTCTGGAATCTGTTGCTGGACCCGCTTCTAAAGAGCTTGGAGGCCGGGGAAGTCTGTTGCCAGGCATTTGCAGACGACGTTGTGCTGGTTTTCGATGGTGACACAGCGCTGGAAATCGAGGGACGTGCCAGTGCCACTCTCGGACATGTCCAGGCGTGGGGTGTCCAAAACAAGCTTAAATTTGCCCCGCAGAAGACCAATGCGATGGTCATAACGCGCAAATTGAAATACGACACCCCGCGCCTGAGCATGGGCGGGATCGACATTGCCATGTCCAACGAGATCAAAATCCTGGGTGTCACCATCGACAAGCAGCTCACTTTTAACGCACACGTCGCAAATGTGTGCAGAAAGGCGATAGGCATCCACAAGCAGCTAACTAGGGCAGCAAAGACCAGCTGGGGGCTAAACCCCGAGGTCATTAGGATCATATATGTGGCCACCGTCGAACCAGTCATTCTGTACGCCGCCAGCGTATGGGCTCCGGCCGTCGACAAACTAGGCGTCAAAAGGCAGTTGGGAGCAGTACAGCGCGGTATTGCGCAAAAACTGTGCAAAGGATACCGGACGGTATCCTTGAACTCCGCGCTAGTGCTGGCTGGGATACTACCTCTCGACCTGCGAGTCCGCGAAGCGGCATCGCTATACGAGGCCAGAAGAGGGGTGCCTCAGCCAGCACTCGGCGACAGGGAGGTCGAGCAGACCGCCTCGGCAATGGAGGCTCCACACCCCGCAGAGCGCGCTGAGCTAGAGCTCGTTAGCCTGGTAAATCAAGAGCAACTAACTAATGCGCAGAGCGAACTTGAAGTTCGTATCTTCACGGACGGGAGCAAGATTGGGGGCAAGGTTGGAGCGGCACTATCCGTATGGACCGGTGACGCCGAAACCAAAACCCGCGCAAGCTTGCTCTCCCACACTACTCCACCGTTTACCAGGCTGAGCTTCTGGCGATATGCGTCGCAACAAGGGAGATCTTGAAGCACAGTGCGCATTCGTTTGGAATCTTCAGCGACTCCATGGCGGCCCTCCAAACCATACA